>JASUAB010000009.1:7500-10000 GCA_037013595.1 Dicorynia guianensis | reverse complement strand
AGGGTTTAGGGTTTAGGGTTTAGGGTTTAGGGTTTAGGGTTTAGGGTTTAGGGTTTAGGGTTTAGGGTTTAGGGTTTAGGGTTTAGGGTTTAGGGTTTAGGGTTTAGGGTTTAGGGTTTAGGGTTTAGGGTTTAGGGTTTAGGGTTTAGGGTTTAGGGTTTAGGGTTTAGGGTTTAGGGTTTAGGGTTTAGGGTTTAGGGTTTAGGGTTTAGGGTTTAGGGTTTAGGGTTTAGGGTTTAGGGTTTAGGGTTTAGGGTTTAGGGTTTAGGGTTTAGGGTTTAGGGTTTAGGGTTTAGGGTTTAGGGTTTAGGGTTTAGGGTTTAGGGTTTAGGGTTTAGGGTTTAGGGTTTAGGGTTTAGGGTTTAGGGTTTAGGGTTTAGGGTTTAGGGTTTAGGGTTTAGGGTTTAGGGTTTAGGGTTTAGGGTTTAGGGTTTAGGGTTTAGGGTTTAGGGTTTAGGGTTTAGGGTTTAGGGTTTAGGGTTTAGGGTTTAGGGTTTAGGGTTTAGGGTTTAGGGTTTAGGGTTTAGGGTTTAGGGTTTAGGGTTTAGGGTTTAGGGTTTAGGGTTTAGGGTTTAGGGTTTAGGGTTTAGGGTTTAGGGTTTAGGGTTTAGGGTTTAGGGTTTAGGGTTTAGGGTTTAGGGTTTAGGGTTTAGGGTTTAGGGTTTAGGGTTTAGGGTTTAGGGTTTAGGGTTTAGGGTTTAGGGTTTAGGGTTTAGGGTTTAGGGTTTAGGGTTTAGGGTTTAGGGTTTAGGGTTTAGGGTTTAGGGTTTAGGGTTTAGGGTTTAGGGTTTAGGGTTTAGGGTTTAGGGTTTAGGGTTTAGGGTTTAGGGTTTAGGGTTTAGGGTTTAGGGTTTAGGGTTTAGGGTTTAGGGTTTAGGGTTTAGGGTTTAGGGTTTAGGGTTTAGGGTTTAGGGTTTAGGGTTTAGGGTTTAGGGTTTAGGGTTTAGGGTTTAGGGTTTAGGGTTTAGGGTTTAGGGTTTAGGGTTTAGGGTTTAGGGTTTAGGGTTTAGGGTTTAGGGTTTAGGGTTTAGGGTTTAGGGTTTAGGGTTTAGGGTTTAGGGTTTAGGGTTTAGGGTTTAGGGTTTAGGGTTTAGGGTTTAGGGTTTAGGGTTTAGGGTTTAGGGTTTAGGGTTTAGGGTTTAGGGTTTAGGGTTTAGGGTTTAGGGTTTAGGGTTTAGGGTTTAGGGTTTAGGGTTTAGGGTTTAGGGTTTAGGGTTTAGGGTTTAGGGTTTAGGGTTTAGGGTTTAGGGTTTAGGGTTTAGGGTTTAGGGTTTAGGGTTTAGGGTTTAGGGTTTAGGGTTTAGGGTTTAGGGTTTAGGGTTTAGGGTTTAGGGTTTAGGGTTTAGGGTTTAGGGTTTAGGGTTTAGGGTTTAGGGTTTAGGGTTTAGGGTTTAGGGTTTAGGGTTTAGGGTTTAGGGTTTAGGGTTTAGGGTTTAGGGTTTAGGGTTTAGGGTTTAGGGTTTAGGGTTTAGGGTTTAGGGTTTAGGGTTTAGGGTTTAGGGTTTAGGGTTTAGGGTTTAGGGTTTAGGGTTTAGGGTTTAGGGTTTAGGGTTTAGGGTTTAGGGTTTAGGGTTTAGGGTTTAGGGTTTAGGGTTTAGGGTTTAGGGTTTAGGGTTTAGGGTTTAGGGTTTAGGGTTTAGGGTTTAGGGTTTAGGGTTTAGGGTTTAGGGTTTAGGGTTTAGGGTTTAGGGTTTAGGGTTTAGGGTTTAGGGTTTAGGGTTTAGGGTTTAGGGTTTAGGGTTTAGGGTTTAGGGTTTAGGGTTTAGGGTTTAGGGTTTAGGGTTTAGGGTTTAGGGTTTAGGGTTTAGGGTTTAGGGTTTAGGGTTTAGGGTTTAGGGTTTAGGGTTTAGGGTTTAGGGTTTAGGGTTTAGGGTTTAGGGTTTAGGGTTTAGGGTTTAGGGTTTAGGGTTTAGGGTTTAGGGTTTAGGGTTTAGGGTTTAGGGTTTAGGGTTTAGGGTTTAGGGTTTAGGGTTTAGGGTTTAGGGTTTAGGGTTTAGGGTTTAGGGTTTAGGGTTTAGGGTTTAGGGTTTAGGGTTTAGGGTTTAGGGTTTAGGGTTTAGGGTTTAGGGTTTAGGGTTTAGGGTTTAGGGTTTAGGGTTTAGGGTTTAGGGTTTAGGGTTTAGGGTTTAGGGTTTAGGGTTTAGGGTTTAGGGTTTAGGGTTTAGGGTTTAGGGTTTAGGGTTTAGGGTTTAGGGTTTAGGGTTTAGGGTTTAGGGTTTAGGGTTTAGGGTTTAGGGTTTAGGGTTTAGGGTTTAGGGTTTAGGGTTTAGGGTTTAGGGTTTAGGGTTTAGGGTTTAGGGTTTAGGGTTTAGGGTTTAGGGTTTAGGGTTTAGGGTTTAGGGTTTAGGGTTTAGGGTTTAGGGTTTAGGGTTTAGGGTTTAGGGTTTAGGGTTTAGGGTTTAGGGTTTAGGGTTTAGGGTTTAGGGTTTAGGGTTTAGGGTTTAGGGTTTAGGGTTTAGGGTTTAGGGTTTAGGGTTTAGGGTTTAGGGTTTAGGGTTTA